>VZTM01015198.1:8192-35571 GCA_013400555.1 Jacana jacana | reverse complement strand
AGAAAAAAAAAAAAAAACAAAAAACAAAACACTGACGACTTTCCTCTTACAGAGTCTCAAAAGCTGGGACTTGTGATATTTCTGGCATAAAAAAATATATTGTTTATTACAAGCCCTGAAAAAACATTTTAAAAAGACACTGGATTTCCTACTCATCAAATATAATGTTTCAATAAGCCCTAAGTGCTTTTCTTATCTCAGTTTTTCGGTTGGGTAAAATTTGCCTGCTGACACTTATCTGCACCTTTCCCAGCTTCATCCTTAACCCTCTGTTAATACCAGTGAGTATAACTGGCAACTCAGGAACACTTGCCTCCTCTGAGCACATGGATTTCTTCCTCTGCAAGGTGCCAGTGTGAGCTTCGGATGTGAAAGTCTTCACTTTGTATACTAACTCACCTCCAGTGGATCAGTACATTTTGTTAAGAGAATAATTTTTAAGTGACCTTTTCTTCTTCTTTAGGAGAAAGACTGAAATAAAGAGCTATTAAATCAGCTCCCACTTAGCTTGTGAGCTCTGCCAAGCTTTGTATAAAGCACAGAAGGAAGGGGAGGCAAAGAGGAAGGCTTTTTTTTCCCCGCTGAGCTGATTTTCTCAAGGTCTAAACACTTCAGTTTAAAAGCAATAAAAATTCAATTATATGTTCAAAATTATAGGATTTTTTTCCCTGTAGCTCCTTCTGTGATTAATTACTGTAATGGTTTAGAAATAGCTGTTATTGCAGGACCATCTTAGGTTCCAAAGCTTATAGATCCCTGCTAACTGTGAGAGTGAACTCATAAAAATACAACCATTTTCCGAAAAGTAAAGAAGGTGGGAAAATCAAGGTGGTTATTTTTATCTGCTACAGGGAAGTGTCATTATGTGAGTCGACTCATTGCTACCTGAAGGGAGTCAGATCAAAATTAAGACTTTCTACTAAAGCACACAATTAAAGTTCATTACAAGTGGTATAGGCAAACTGGCATTTGCTGGAGAAAGTACGTGCTCCAAACAGATGCACCACTGGAAATAGAAACAGAAATTTTCTTCCCTAGGACCATTCTGCTTTATTAAATCTGACAACTTCCACTTGAGCTCACTGTCCTGAGCTAAAAAAGAGTTTCTCATTTAGTTTAAGCAATTGCCACATAAAATGCAAGTTGGAAGAAAGTTGACTTATAATTTTACTCACTGGCCAGGGAAAAATCCCTGCGTTCCTTAAAAACATGACAGATTTCTTCATGGTGTCACTTAAAGATACTTCTTTCACCTCTATTTCATTGCTTTCCACATTTGAGAGAATAATATTAAAAACAGGGTTTCAAAGCTTCTCTTTATTAGTAGAACTAAAATAAAGCATTTGAAAATCTCTCACAGTGGGAGAAAATATTCAAGTTCAAATCTTCCCAATCAATATCTAGCTCTGCAGTCTTACAGGCTGTGTAATAAGTCATCTGGGCTAGCACGAAATGAAATTTTCTTTAAATATCTGGTTATATAGTGTGACATCAATCGGAGATATAATCCATAATAAAACATGCTCTAGCTCTTTGCTTTCATGCCATAAGTAACTTTACATGTCATTTCCTTCGAATAAAGTTATGTCTGCTCTCTCAATTCACACACATAACACCTATTACTGCTAATGGAAGTCGTGCATAAGAAGAGAAAAACCACTATCACCCCCACTTCCCCGCCACTGTTAACTCTCTTCTGCATCTCTGTGTTAATGGCATTTATATGGAGATAGAAGACAATAATATCTAAAACCGAGGATTGAAAGAAACACATATTCAAATTGGCTCTTTTAAAGTGCATGGGATTCAGTCATAGGACATTTTAGAGGAAAGTAACTAACAGCCACACCTGTATCATCCATAGCTTTGGCTGAGAATGTAAAACAAACTTGGCTGAACATATTATAATTGTGGAACATGTTAATAATTCATTATTTGGATTACAATGGCACCTGGAGACCTATTGTGCTAGACACTGCACAAATAAATGGTGAAAGTCAGTCCTTGTCTGGAAAGGTGGATAATCTGACTAGACAGGAGAGGTGAAATGACTTTTAGGAGCAGATTAGTGGCAAAACAAGAAATGACTCAGAACTGGGACTGTAAGACCAAAGACCTATCCATTACATCACATTGTATTTCCAGTTAATTTTGTCTCTTCTATTTTTTCCAGGCGTCAAGTAAATCAGAAGGCAGCAAGCAATGCTTATAAAGTATCTGCTAAACTCCTTTTTCCCCAAAGACTACAAAAATTCTATGATAACTGCATAATTATTCCTTCAGAGCTAAGGATAATTAGCATCTCAGCTTCTTCTGCCATTAAAGTCCTACCATACAAAAGGCCTATGGAAAAATATTGTAAGGAGGCATAAGAAACTTCGGCTTTATATTGATTACTGGAATTAATAGTAAATCCTTAAATTAATCTTTTCAATTATTTACTGATTTGATTTGACCCTCCGGTTTTTGATTAAAACAAAAACTGTTCCATTCTTTCTTCTAGCGTTGTTTGGCTAGGATTTATCCTATTCCCAACTCTTCACTGAGGGCAGTGGTCAATTCACATAGATTGAGCCCCGCTGTTCATTCAGAACCTGCTGTCCCACACTCAGAAAACGTTCTTCCTCTGGAAGAGGCCATTGTGGGCCAATGTTAATGGCATGGCCTTCAATGAGGCCAAGTGCCGGGTCCTACACTTGGGCCACAACAACCCCATGCATCGCTACAGGCTTGGGGCAGTGTGGCTGGAGAGCTGCCTGGCAGAAAAGGACCTGGGGGTGCTGGTCGACAGGAGGCTGAACATGAGCCAGCAGTGTTCCCAGGTGGCCAAGAAGGTCAATGGCATCCTGGCTTGCATAAAGAATAGTGTGACTAGCGGAAGAAGGGAGGTGATTGTCCCCCTGTACTCAGCACTGGTGAGACCGCACCTTGAGTATTGTGTCCAGTTCTGGGCACCTCAGCACAAGAGAGATATCGAGGTGCTGGAGTGAGTACAGAGGAGGGCAACAAAGCTGGTGAGAGGCCTGGAGAACAAGGCTTATGAGGATCGATTGAGGGAGTTGGGGTTGTTTAGTCTGAGGAAGAGGAGGCTGAGGGGAGACCTCATCACTCTCTACAACTGCTTGAAAGGGCACTGTAGAGAGATTGGTGCTGGACTCTTCTCACGGGCAATGAGCGACAGAACAAGAGGGAATGGCTGCAAGCTGCAGCAGGGTAGGTTTAGGCTAGACATTAGGAAAAAATTTTTCACGGAGAGAGTGGTCAGTCAGTGGAATGGGCTGCCCAGGGAGGTGGTGGAATCACCCTCCCTGACTGTGTTTAAGAGCAGATTAGATGTGGTGTTGAGGGATCTGGTGTAGGGGAGAACTCGATGATCCCAGGGGTCTCTTCCAACCTAAATGATTCTATGGTTCTATGGACACATCTTCAAGTCTCACATTGTATTTCATGAAGATCCTACTCTTTAGGATACCTGTCCGGCCAAGATCCCCAAAATGAGTGTAACAGCATAGAGGGAGGAGGACAGAGGAAATTCAGATTATCAGTGGGCTGAATGACTCTGGACTTTTGCTTTGTTTTCTGTTAACCCTGTGGGAAAATTAAGGCAGAGGCCCTTCCTAAGTTAACAGGTATCCTCCCATCAGAGCAGATAAAACAAAGCAAGGCAATCTGGACTTTAGTGTCTTTCTGCCTCTGATCTGGCACAGTGAAGCTTTTAATTGCATAGCTCAAAGAGTCAGCAACTGATCTATTTTTACTTTATCCCAATTATATCAGAGTGTTTCCTATAAAAATTTCATCTGGATTACATCCTTTCTTTGCTATTTAGCTATAGAAGGCATAGAGGAAAGACTGAAGTAGGGAGAAGATGGAGGAGACAAGACCTACAGAAGGCTTAAAGGCAACTCAAAGCAAGTAATGAATCATAGCGGAGAACACTCTCTTTTTTTTGTCGTTTTGGCCTTTCTGTGCCTCATTGTCCTCTTATTGCTAATAAACACAGTTCTTTTGACTTAGTAGTCCTGTTTTTCTCTTTGAAAGCCTAGCTGGCTTCTTTTATTTAAAGTTGTGTCATAAGCTATCATCTATCACGAGCCCTTTCATTTACTTAGATACAGGCAATTACATTTCAGTGGAGTCTTTCTCATCTCTTTATGTAAAAATTAAGATACTTTTTGCATGCCACATGCCAAAAAATCATATACATTTTTTTCCATAACCCACCTCAACACTTCAATAGTTTGTCACTCACACTCTCACTTTTCATATCCTTTTATTACATGTTCAGTTTCTCTTGGCCACCTGCCAAACATTCTTGTAATCAACTGTCCCTGTAACTATGAAAAAAACAAAACTTTAAGTTTTGCCTTCTTGCAGTTAAAAAAGTAGTTTCTGATTGATTGCAAGTTCAGGACAAGACAGGTAAAATTCCAGAGAGAGGTCTTGAGCTCCTGTATCGACTCTGGCTTGCTTTTAGTCTACTTTGTGCAGTCTTTGACAGATCAAAAAAACTACAATATCTCAGGTGTACTGGCTGTTTTTCTTAACTTGTGTCTATCCCCTAGATCTGATGACAACTTTTGAAAAGTTTACTTTCTTTAGGCTTGATAGTCATAACAGCGAGGCTGGAACAGTAGCTGAAACTCCATTTGCTAAGAAGAAAGTAGAGCTGAATAGAAAAAGAAACTTTTTAATGGGATTTGGTGATTACAAAACTTAGTTCCGTTTATATCTTAGCAACTTAGAAATAAAGTTCAATATTTTGCAAAATACTTAGGAAAGCATTGTCTGTCAAAACACTAAATTTTAATATTTTAATCCTTTAAAGTAATGATGGAAAAGAATACATATCAGAAAAAAAATAAAATCAAAACATGCCTACTTTAGAACAGCAAATTAGAATATAAAATTTTGTTATTTGCAGAATATTTTTTCCTGCTTTCATTCAAAGTAATTTTCAAGGTAAATTAACAAAGATCTCAGCATATTTGTCAGAGGATGGGGAAGGTACCTTCACTCACATTTCTTATTTGGTCTACACACAATATTACTGCTGCTGCTGCTTCTGCTACTAATTGTACATATTTTGGCTGACCTTTTCTTGCATATTTACTGAGAAAATTTACTCTTTTTAATAATTCTTGAAAGATAACATGACTTCTGCAGAATGTGCTAACAAATCTGTCTTCAAAAGCGGGCAAAAGTAAGAGACAGAGACTACAGACCAGTTTACTTCAATTGGGCCCTGGGATAAAACAAAGGGAGCAAACAGTCAAACTGCGAGTACCTAGATAATAGTGGGATGATAAGTAACAGACAGCATGGATTTGAAAAAAAAAAATTCATCTTAAATTAGCTTAATTTCCTCTTGCAACATGATAATTAGCCTAGTGGGTTGTCAAACAGTAGACTGTGAATTCTTTAACTTCAGAGAGACTTTTGGTATTGTATGTGATGACATCCCCATAAACAGGTCTGAGAAACATGGTCTACATAATAGTAGGGTATAAATACCATCAGAATAGAAAAAATATCTTTAACTGGTAGAAAACTGTTAGGAAAACTGTATTTACACAATTGATTCCAATCTTACATATGTCAGACCAGTCTACTACATAGAATAAGGTTACTGACAATCTGCCATAGATGCAGTGGTGTTACTTAACATTTTTATTAACGACTTATAATAAAAATGACACAGTAAACTTAAATAAACTACGCTTATTGGAATGTGGAAAGACCTTTGGGCCAGCACACTGTTAAAGAGAAGGTAATAGAAGGAAAAATTTGCACAGAAATGTACATTGACTTTGGGTAAATGGGTAAGAGAAGGCAATCTTTTAGATCAGAACCGGAATCCAGATGAGTATTTTGTTTCCTCAGCCATTTAATGATCTTTTCCAACTGTGAACAAAATCTGAGGTGTTTTAAAAGCTGGGTCTGGGTCTGAATTTTGCAGTATAAGTCTTTTATCTACTTTAAAGGGATATGCTGTGACACACTGAAGTGGGAGCTAGCTCCCTGACACCGTGAAATGGAGAACACAAATGTTTAGAAATCAGATTTAAAACACATGATTAAAAATACATCTTTCCTCTGCCACTAGAAAACTGAAGAGAGATAAGGTCACGGACTATGCAGGATATTATGTTCACTTAATCACAGTAGCACTAAAGAGTTTAACATGATGATGTCTCACCGTGGGAGGAAACATTATCTCTGTAATACTTCTTGGAAATCGTCTGTCATTGTTGTGGATTTTTAGCACTGAAATAGTGACTGTCAAGGTAAGAATGAGAATAGCCTCCTCTGAAACCATTCATTTTACAAGAAAGGGAGCAAGGTGTAGCCTTGACCCAGTGAAGATTTAATTTCTGGGGTTTGTTTTTTAAAACAGTTTGACAACTAGCTAACTTTCAGGTCACCTCATGATATATCCCAGTATTTCATGCTGTCATGTGTCACATTTCTTTTTTTAATCATTTTGTAATGTATTAATTTTTAATGGCAATCTAAGTTTATGTATATCTTGATTTTTCAGAGTATACTGTGGCACATGAAATAAATCATGTATAACTCCATGAAATTGCATGAAGCTTACAATATATCAAAAGGTTATGGGGAAGTACAGTTGTATCAGTCTCTGTCATTACAACTTTCAGAGGGTTCCTTCAACGTCTTCCTGCAGGTTCAAAGGATTTTAAAACCTCAAAGGGCAAACCTTTTCAAAGCAACACACATTCTTTTGGTTTTAGTTTACAATATTCAGAAGTAAGATAATATGGCAAGCTTTGACCTAAAACCATAAAAGTTTCCTTCATATGTTAAACTAATTTCAAGATCATCACATGCTTAGATCCCTTATGCAGCACAGCCCATGTAGTTCTCTTAGAAATACACAAAAGCAACACAGAGTGGAGATTCATAAGTCTTTCCGTATAGCTTAATATTTACCTCTATTTTTCCACCAATTAATTAAAATGTAATTGAAATTTTAAAAGATACAATAAAAGCGGGTGGAATTTTGGAATGCTCTTCATACATAAGGGTACTGTGAAGGTTAAACATTTTATTAGCATCAGACATTTAAGAACTTTACCTTGCACACATCAGAAATCAGCATGAGGCAGAGGTAGGGAAAAGAGTATGAGTTAGCCAGATTCTCTTCTATACCTTTAATATAATATAAGGGAATGGGCAACAATTTTGAAAGACATTTCAAAAGAGCTCACAAAGATTCTTGTTTAACAAAAGCTAAAAAATTTGGTTGATGTGAGACCTGGTGTTTTGAATATGAAGACACTAACTAGTAATTAGTGGGGTATAACCCCCAAGGTGTGATTATTACACTAAATGCATACCTTATATCTTCTTCTTGAAACATTTGGTATTAATCTCACAACAGATGACCTGGCAATGTTAATTTTGAAAATGTTTGTGTTACCTATGTATTCACTGCCATGCTTCAGAAGTCTTAAATCAAATAGATACCAATTCCAGTAAGAGATTTACAACTAGAAAGTTTACGAGGCACGACTTTACATACACAAATTCATGCAGTGTTTGCTAAAATTGTGGTGGTTTATCCTAAACTTCACTAGGAATACTGTAATACCTGTAAAAGACAGTACCATGTCTTGGTTTGAGATCCAAGTACATTTAGCACTTCAAAGAGGAGGCACCAACAAGATGTGATTTTTCACACTGCGTCCTCCTAATTCTAGACTGCTTGTAGTGAAACTTCCTTCCACATAAATCAAAGAAATCCCCAGGAGCTCTAACTTATAACAATCTGTCTAGGGGAAAGGAAGATAGGATTCCTCCCTGGAGAGGTATCTAGAGTGGATGAACCCTACAAATATCACAGTCAATCACTGCTGTTCAAATCTGACAAAGAACAATGTTTTACAATGTCTCCTGAGGGATGCAAATAAAGATTTTGGCAGCAAAGATTATTTCCAAAAATGTGAGTGCTCCTCTGAGTGTAAAGTAAGTTAATACAATCGATTATCACAGCAACAGATTCACTTTTGCTATTTCCATCCACCTTCTCACGGATCTTATGCATTATCTTCAGGTGCCACACCAAGTGCTACCAATCTGCAGCAGCCAAATTTGCCCACACTAACGTGGATAATTAAGTGTAAGAGAGTCCCTGCCCTATATAAGTGTAGAGTATAAGGATGGATGGGTGACTGCTAATTTTGGTAGCTCTAAGACAAACACAATATATATGTTTGTGCTGAAACTGTCATAAACTTCAGAACAGCATACTGTGGTGTGACATGTGCATCCAGATGTGAACATTTAAAATAGACTGAAATGCTTTTATTATTTTTCTTTCTTGAAAAGTTGATGTTCTGAAAGCTATGATTAAAGAAATACAGCTGCCAGGAGAAAAAAGCTCTAATAATAATAATTCCAAGGAGAAAGAGAAGTTTAGAAAATTTACCAGGAAAAGCCAGCTCCACAAAATAGCTTTTTTGTGTATAGTAAAACAGTGTGGTATATAAATTTTAAGCCAGTATAGTTTTATTTTCACTGCAACTACAATAGAAAAAGTACTAACATACAGGGCAACCCCACATTTTAGACTGATGTACATAAACATGTGATTCCATCATCATTTTTGTATACTATTTATATTACTAATTTGCTATTTTAAGATTCTGAGGTTTTCATTCTTAATGTAGAGGCCAAGCTGTACTTATAGAATTTGTGCCACCGCTTATGGTTAACCATCTTTATTAAAGGAATCAGATTGACTGAGAGATATTTTGAGAAAAATGAAGTCTGGAAAACTGAAGCTTAAGGAGATTAACAGGCATGGTTGTTTTTAACCAGCCAAATGCAACTCGTAATAAATGAATTTTATCACGGGGATATGAAAGATGCAGAATGCTCAAGGGAAGTGAGCTTGGAGGTGCACGTGCAGGCATGCATGCAGTCATGATGTTCAACAGCCCTGAATATTGGCTGGCTAAAACAATGCTCCTTGATGATTCAAGGCAGAGTAAGGCTGAGGGAGCTGGGTCTCTTTAGCTTGAAGAAGAGGAGACTGAGGGGCGACCTTATTAATGTTTATAAATATGTAAAGGGTGAGTGTCAGGAGGATGGAGCCAGGCTCTTCTCAGTGACATCCAATGATAGGACAAGGGGTAATGTGTGCAAGCTGGAACATAGAAGGTTCCACTTAAATATGAGGAAAAAATTCTTCATAGTGAGCGTGACGGAACACTGGAACAGGCTGCCCAGGGAGGTTGTGGAGTCTCCTTCTCTGGAGACATTCAAAACTCGCCTGGACGCGTTCTTGTGTGACCTGATCTAGGTGTTCCTGCTCCAGCAGGGAGATTGGACTAGATGATCTTTCAAGGTCTTTTCCAATCCCTGATATTCTTTGATTCTGTGATACAGTACCTTTTATCTCTTTGAGTCTCCAGACAGGTCCTCAGCCATCGACATCCAATCCTCTCAATGTGGATTGAGTGTTGAACAAACTTGTGAGTGTTTCTTTTTCATGTGTTTATTCTGTTTAGCTTAATCCAGTTTTACACAGCTCTTAAAGTCACATCTTATAATTTGAATGACCATTACTTGATTATTTGGGCGTTAAAGGCCTGGGCATTCTGGTTTCATCCTGTGCGCATACTTTCAAGGCCCCTGTCATTAAACTACATCTTTAGTAGAGTCAGATAACAGTTACACCATCTGAATCTCACAGAGCAGTTTTCACTAGGATTTTTTTTTTTATCTTTTTTTCTGAACACAGTTCTTTAACGTTTAATAAATCACAAAGGGGTTTTTTTTAAACATCTGATTCTTTCTATTAGATGCATCAATGAATCCTCCTTCTCATCCAGTATATCTGGTGTGTATTTCTACATCTCATAAATAGATTTTTCACTTTAATGTTAACTGATGAAACATGACTACAAAATCAAATAAATCCAAAGTATTTTTCTCATTCCTGGTCAGTGAAAAATCTCAACAAGACTTTTAGGTTTTCTGCAATAAGCTGCAGATATAATTGGTAAAATAAGCGATCACTAACAGAAGGGTGTTTTTTCCTCCAGCCCCCACACAGATATAAGTGTTGGTGTAAAGAGAGTTGGATCATATTCTGAGCCTTCAGTACAGGACATAATCAGTGCTAGGAAAAACTTCAGGTTTAGTCCCTTAGACTGGGGTATATTGGTGGTGATGCTGCATTACACATGCTAATGAAAAATTAGATGTTCTTGAGTTCCTTGCCGTGCTCACCTTACATTTATGCCACCAGCAGTCTGGGGTTTTTCACTGGAAAGTGTGCAGTCTAAATTATGGAAACACATTATTCTACTTTGATCTGTCTATGATAAAAATATGATTGCATTAGGAAAGGAACTTAAATATTGTCAGTATATATAGAGACTGAAAGCTATAGGAAGATGAGTAGGGAGAGAAAGTGATATATTGAGTGCTGGTTGGAATGTGTTCCTGTGAGAATGATGAAAAGCTGAAACCTTTGTGGGCAACTGAGTTGAATTAAGAGATTGTCTCTGGCAGTTTGCAAAAAGGAACATCTAAAATGGGACTGTGCTGTATAGCAAACCTTGAAAATGTTACTTTTTGCATTGTAATAAAAGGACAAGAATTGCTTACCATTAGGACAAGGTGTTTTATTAGATAACTTGCAAAAGTACATTAAATGTAAAAGAAAAGTTGTTTTATTTTATTTCGAATACTTCTAAATTTACTTAGTTTATATTCTAAGTACAAGAATGCTGACTATTTCTTATTAGGTATTCTCCCTGAAAATATTGAATTAATGTTAAACTAAATTATAATTTAGATTATGTTTATATGTATGGTGTATATATGTGGTTCTGACAGACCTGAACAAACTCTCCTGGAGTTAATGTAAAGTTACATTGGATCTCACTAGGAACTATTTAGGTCTGGACATCTGTAGGCTCCCATTTATAGTTATCACTAGTTTTCAAGAGCTAACTGTCTAAATGATTTTTTGCCATTTTGATCCCAAAGAATAAACACAGATCTATTAAGACTCTCAGATGCAGAGATGGTTGACTTCTTCAGTTTAAGTGTAATAAACAGCTTTTTTGAGTTAGCTGGTAGAAATTCTTATTGAGGCCTATGTACATGGAACAAAGTTCAAAGACTTTCTTAGCTGTGTTGTTTCTTAACCAGCAGTTAAAATTTTCAGGTGAAGGTTTTTTGCCTGCAATGTGCAGGACATCAGGCAAACTCATCTAAATGATACTTTCCTGATGAAACTAATTAATTACTCCTGATGGACTAATAATGAGACTGAAAGTGTGGTTAACTTTTTTTTTCTTTAAACTTTTGCACAGAAATCCGGGCTCCTCATAGGTAATGGAAAACTTCTACAGACACCAAACATGGCTCTCTTGCATTGCTAACTGTTGAAATATTCACATCTGGAGTTTCTTCCATCCAAAGCTCTAAAGTCAGGGGGTGGTCTCTTCTCCCAAGTCACAGGTGGTAAGATGAGAGGAAATAGCCTCAAGCTGTGCCAGGGGAGATTCAGATTGGATATTAGGATTTTTTTTTTACAGTGAAAGGGTTATTAAACATTGGAATGGGCTGCACAGGGAAGCGGTTGAGGCACCCTGGAGGCTGACATAGTGATTAGTGACATGGTGCTTAGTGTGATGGTTGGATTAGATGTTCTTAAAGGTCCCTTCCAATCTAGACCATTCTGTGATTCTATTAAAGTAATTTAATAACTATACAACATTATAAGACAGAAGTAGATCACTAGTACCAATGTTCTTCATATACTGAATAACGTTGAGTGTTTTTTCTCAAGGTTTCTAGAGACATATTTTCAATATTTGGTAAACTGAACTCCATCCTTATCCTTCTTATTAACTCCTAGTACCATAACTTTCATTATGCTGTAGTTAAAAAGCTCTGAGTTGGATATTTCAGGAATTATTTTTAAAATAAAAACTGTAAAACAGTATTTATTTTCCTTAGAAAACAAAAATTGCACGTAGAAGATAATAATGCCATGTCTTCAAAGAAGACAAGCCAAAATTTAGAACGTGACCTAATTTTCAATGTACAAAAGTCTGTTGCGTGCATCCCACAGAAGTCAATAACACATCAGACAGATAAGATGGCCTAACTAAACCTTCTTTGCTGCTTTTCATACAATTCTAAGCCAACTCACATTATTAACCTTTCATTGATAGAGGAAACCAGTTTTAAGCAGATAACATCTTCTAATGATGGGCCTAAAAGCTGGAATCTAACAGAAGTAAAGACATTTTATTTTATCTTGTAAAGCACCTATTTCAGCTAAAGTTGACAAGGCATTTTGAAAAAAATTAATATTAATAAACACATAATTGTTTCTTAAACGGTAACACTAAAAATGTCTCCATGCACACATGCATCAGAACAAAATAAATCAAAAAATAAACCAGAACTGGTAGCTTCTATGAAGAAGTACACTTAATATCCCCCCAAAATTAGAAACAATTGAGATTAATTGCCATGATATTAAGAGAGTTATTGATGTCAACTTATATTTATACTTAACTCATGAATTTTCTAAGAAAAGAACAAGTCATTGCCATGGTTTTAGCATTAAGTATATAAACACTGAAGTCAAAGGTGATCCTGATGAACTAAAGACCTGAGCTCTGTGACAATCCTGAGGGATCATGACCCAGGGCCTCTAAAGAATACTTAAGATTAAGCCTAAGAGTACTTTTCTTTCATTAAGTAGGCTTACTTGGGTGACTATGCAAAAACTTATTCTTTCCTAATTCAGGAACAAAGGCAGTGCTCAGTGTTTGTAAAGGTGACACAACCTGGCTCAGTGACAAGTGTTTACTTCTGGCTAGGGCTTTTGGGAATTAACTATATTAAAATAATGGTTTCAGGCATCACTTACATCCTATTGATTTGTAATGAAATGTCCATCTGTGTTTATAAAGAGAACATGATCCATACCCTGTGCAGTCTCCTTCATGAATCTCCAATATCTTCTATGTATGGGTATTTCAGTGAGAGTTAAGTCTAATTGAATGATAATTTGCCATAGCATTACAAAGTGTGGTTTAACTAGAATTATGTGGAACTTTATATAAAACCCAATCAGACAGTAAACCAGATTTTTAGCCTTAAACTAGAGGTCATCCTCCCACTGAATTGCAATGAGATATTCTGAATACCTCAGAGGAAAGGTATGTCTTTAACTCTTACGGTGCAAACATGGACTTGCCAATTGCAGTGTTTGAAAAATCCCTAATAAAATTATATCACGCTGACATCAGGAACCAATTTGATCTGATGCCAATTAACCCAATTAATCATAATGAACAACGGAGCGACATCTTTTCAATGACCTTTCATAAATAGAAAATACATGGATCTTTCAATACTGTGTCACCAGGGCAGAAGAAACATATAAGAGATTAAGGCAAGCCCAAAATCAGAATGCAACTGTTTCTAGAGATTTTTGGCAGATAAACTGCATGAAGAATACTCTTACAGCTTTGGCTCTGGACACCAATCCTGGAATTTTAGTTTAATTCCTGCAGTTTTTTGTGGACCTGGTAAAAGGGCAAAACATACTGTAAAACTGTTTTATCAGTTATGGAATAGATCTGAGCTAAATCTGAATCACCTGCATCTAGGTGTTTTTTCTTTACAATGCTAAGCTTATACATGGGTTACGTTATACTGAGCTCTGTAACATTTTTAGGTGAAAAATTGACCTACTTCCAATGCCCCTGCGAGGACCAACTTCTCCAGATGTTCAGAGGGACCTGTGTCTTTGTTTTACTTTGTGCCTGTTGCCTCTGGTCTAGTCAGTGAACACTACTGAAAAGAGCCTGGCTACATCTTCTTTGCTTCCCCCCCATCAGGTATGTTTATACATCAATGAGATCACTCTGAGCCCTCTCTTATTCAGGCTGAACAGTCCTAGCTCTCTCAACCTTTCCTCACACGTGAGGTGTTTCCATGTCTGAATCGTCTCAGTCATCCTTTGTTGGACTCTCTCCAACCTATCCATGTGTCTCGTGTACTGAGAGGAGCCCAAAAATGGACAGCACTCTAGATGTGGCGGAGTCTCTAAGCACTTTAGCACTCTAGTGTTGAGTAGAGAGAAAGGATCACCTCCCTCAACCTGCTGGCAACAGTCCTCCTAATGCAGAGCAGGATGCTGTTAACCCTCTTTGCCTCAAGGACACGTCTAGGACTGTGTGGTGTGAGGCTTTGGGGAAATGTCACTATATCATTGCAGTAATCTTGAGGCAGTAACTCTGAATACCATAAATAAGCTGCTCAAATGCTAAAATTCATGGCAAAAATATCTAGTTTGAATCTTAGTTCTTCTCAATATGGAACTTAGAGAAGCAAAGCAATGTTTAGTGGAGCTATGAATAATAATAAGCATCCATCCCATGGCTGCTTTAAATTTATTCAAATCAGCTTTTAAGGTCTTGGGCTGGGTTATATTTGGTTTTGTCAGAATCATTAGTAGACAAATGCAAAGCATTACAGGAAAAGGACTTCGTTCTGTCTGTGTGCTCTGCATGTCGGAGCTGTGGAATGCTTTTCCCTTTTTTTAGCCTGCAGACCTTTCTTGTGTTTGAGTAGATAAATGTAAATTGGAGATTGAGCAAATAGCGTTAGATATTTTAATGCAGGCAGATATGGCTGCTGCTGGATAAGAGCTTATGCTTCTATTATGTTCTAAATTTGAATAACTTGGTACAGCAAAATTCCTTTAGAGTTCTTAGCAAAATAAAATCAGGAGAAAGCTTGAGCAGCTCTGAGTTTATGACCAGTAATTTATCTTGAAACGCAAATCAACCCCACAGAGAATTCCTTTTCTTTTTTTTCTTTCTGAAAAGACAATGGTATTGAAACCTTCATTCATGAATTCATTAAATTGCCCTTTTTGGTGTCCTGAGTGTTGGAAGAAAGACAACGGCCCAGTGGCAGTCCATGCTATGCAAACCTTCTGAACTTAAGTGTAAGAACAGTCTCCTACATACATGAAGCTAAACAAACAAATGATATATCGTACTGCAGTGGACTGCTAAGATGTCTGAGCTAGAGCTGTGTAAAGTATCTAAGGTACAGGAATTGGCTCGTAATAAGCTAATTTTTATGATTTCTTAACCTGGCTAAGCTCAGCACTCCTTAGGCTATTACTTTCATTACTTAAAGCCCATGTATGACTGGCTCATGTATCTTTCCAGCACACCACTGTGCATGGTATAGACATGATATTTTAGCAGCTTTTGTAGGTAGTTCATTGAAAACACACACTTTAGATATGGTTTTGATTATGCAGCTGTTTCAATGACCCTCCCCTCGGGCATTTGCAATGGCAGCAGGACATCCCCAGTGATTATCTGTTGGCGGTGGGATACTTCACTGAACAAGGAACACAACTGCCTCTGACCCCAGGCAGGTGCCAGACAAGGTTTGCAGATTTGGTAGGTTTAGCAAAGAAGAAATCTTTCAAGTTTCAAGTAGGTTGCAAAATGGTTCTCAACAGCTTATAAATGTTGTCTTTGCATAACACTGATTTTTGAAATCCAAATTTAATGCCCCCTTTTTTGCAAGGACTTCTAGCCCCCTGCATTTGTATTTGTTCTTTAAGTGTTCATTTTATCTGTGCAGATCAGAGAAAATCTGAAATATGATAAACTGATTGACAAAATGAACTGAAAATTATATATGTGTGTTCCTGTGAGCATCTGTTTTGGTATTTTGAGCACACAGTAAAAATCTAGTTTGAAGATTGAAATAACAGTGTTCTGAAAAAGTACAAGAGCAAAAGAAGAGTATTTTATATAAAGTGGCAAACTCTGGACAGGGCCTAAAATTAACAAAAAAGGAAATATATGCTTTTAATCACTGACTGCTCTGAAGTAAAATATCTAAAATTTATTCTACTGCTAACAGTCTATGTAAAGAACATTTTAATAAGGCAAAGCAAAAAATCTCAGTTTATATTTCTTGAAAAGACCAAAGTCCAATATGCTACTGTGCGGGTATTTTGGTTATGAACTCTGTCCTAAAACTTCATTGGTTTTGTTTAATAACTACATGACTTTAACTGTAGAGATATTGATTCTATGAATGAAAAGTTTAATTGCTTTTATTCTTGTAAAAAGCAATTTAATTTCAGAAAATAAACATATACATTGAGGAATGGATTCTTCTTTTCACACACAGGAGTCCAAAAGGATGTAAATTCCTCAACCTACACTTAGTTAAGCACACTCTTGGCTTACTGTAGTGCAAATAGGAGGAGAATCAACTCCATATATCCAGTGAATTACGGTACTAAAACAAACATAATGCTGCTTACTCTGTGTCCTGAAAAATGCCATTTATTTACTACCTGCTAACAGTGCTTTTTTTTGGTCTCTCTTTACTGCACATATGAGAGATGGTCCATAGATTCTCCTCGGTTTGTATTTACTGTAACGCTTATAAAACTTTACTAAATTTTTATGAGCATACTTTACTAAGTTTTTTTATAGGTATTGCAATGAATACCAACCAAGAAGGAACAGGCTAGAATTACAGACTTTGTGGGAATTAAGACACTAAACCTAGCTCTCACAAATATCCCCTGGGTAGAATTTCTAAAAGCAGTTCTTGGAATAAGGTACCCAGTCGCTATTGATTTTTCATTAGACACTTAACAAATGTAGTGCAATAGAACCTTGTTTCTGTCTTTTATTAAAAAATAATATGAATGAATATAAATGCAATGAATTTCCCAACTTAGGGTCATGCAAAACTTGGTTAAAAGAAATCACAGCAAAGGGGCTATCAAAAAAGGCATAGTATTTTCATCTTTACCTGTCACATAGTGTTTTGAGTTAATGCTTTATGTGTACAATGTGTCCCTCTTTGGTTAAAAGATAAATAAATTTGGGAATAATTGGCATGGTGACAAGTACATGCAGATTTTACAATTTTCCAGGCCGATTTTTTATTTTAAAGTACTGTTACAAAGTCTGTTCTTTGTTCCAATTTTCAACTCAAAAGTTTTGCAAGGCTTCTGGTTCTTTAAACAGTAGATGTGCATATATATCTGCTCAGAAAAACAAAAGAACACTCAGAACAAAGCAAAAACCTCTAGCAGTGCTCATGGCCCTAACCTAAAAGATAGCATCTTGCAAACTCTACAGGACTGCAGCTGAGGTATGGCTCAGATCATGTGGATATATTAGAACTAGTTTGCAATCATGAGCATAACATCTGTAACACGGACATCCAGCTTGATGCAAAAAAACAGCATAAGTGCAGTGAACCCATTCTGTGTGCTCTGTGGCCACAGATGTCCTGCCAACAATTCTCAAACCAGGGGATTAAAAGCTAGCCCAGGTACATTCTACATCCAGGAGCAATGCCAGCCCCTCTAGTCTGCTCTCCCCAGCTTTTCTTCCCCACAGACTCAATGAGCTATAAGCCCGAGATTTCATGTAGACCCAAATCATTAACTATCCTGTTGTGTAGCTGTTTTGCACTACAGAAAGATCGAACAGCTCAGACAAAGAAGAGGCATTTAATCCACACAATACCCTTAATAACTCTCCCAATGTGGTTTCTCCATGGCATTCTTAATTATTTCCGAGGACGATTTCGCCCTGAATACTTATGAAAGGATAAACCTTATGTGTTTGCCATTTTCACATTTCCTAATACCTATAACAATTCTTAATTTAAACCATAGTAGAATATATTATAGATAACATTTTTACCAGGCTTACCTATACCAGTCATTTCTGTCTAGAACAAGCCAGAAGCTATCACAGGCAAATGCATGCTAAGGGCCAGGATCAACCACATACAAACTCCTCTGTTTAGCTTAGGCTCCTGTCTTCATCCGGACCACACTTTTTTCTATCAATGTCCACAGAGGGAGTGTGGCAGAAATAGTTACTGCACTTTAAATTTACACTTTAGCACGCTGTACACTAATAAAATGTGTCAAGGTTCCTGATTTTGTGCAGTTCTCCACTTCTTGATGTTTTCTGTGTAGAAACATGGAGCTGGAGAGTTCAGTGCTGTGCTGCTGGCCCTTCTGCCAGCTGACCAGATGCCATCCTCCAAGGGGCTCAGCTCCTCAGATGCAGTCCTGAGGAGTGGTTCCTCCTGTCTCACATCACCCACTGTGCCCTTGTTGTGTTACCTGTCACAGTGCTGTCTCATTGAGAAAAAGATGCTTGAGAGATCTGCCCAGCTTCCCAAGGTACATAAGCCATAAATTTCTGTTTAAAACCAGGAGCCTGGTGGCATGCTTTGGAGAAAGCATTCCACACTCAGGGTAAATTCTGTTCTTGTCTTCTCTGACTGAAAGCAAAGAACATTGCTGCCTTGCTTTCTGTAGATTTAGAGCCGACTTGTCAGCTCTTGTTGCTGTTTTCCAGTTCCATATGGGGAATGGAAAAATTGAGAAAAATCAAACCAGATTTATGACTAAAACTTACTGATATCATTTAGGGTTGAAATTCTGAATAATATCTCAGGGCTAGCAAAAAGCCTAGCAGTGTTGCAGTTCCCAAGAAAAAAAAAAATGTATGAAAACCTTTTACTTTTCTCCTCTACAATAGAATTGCATCCATAATAGAGTGCTTGCCGGTATTAGCTGTACTGAGAGATATATCTATTCCCGTAAACCTTTTACTAGCGTAGGCTAGACATCAATTTCACTCTGCTGAAGCTCAGGAAATCAATGACCACCTGCAAAGACAGGCACTGGAAATAATCACTGAGAATTATGTTAAATCCTCCTGGAGTTACGAGATTATGGGAGAAGCTCAGTCTACATTAAAATATGCATATATTCCAGCTCTTGTGGTTGCTGAAAGATGGCAAAAAGCATATTGCGGCTAGTAAAAGGAAAAAAGCAGACCCTAAAATGTTATGAAAAAACAAGGATGAAATGAAGATTGGTTCCTTGTTCAACTCGTTCTGTTACTATGCTAAGACATAATAGTACAAACAAGAGGTTACGAGCCTGGGATATAACCATGATCCTAACCTTCAGCCCCTCAACTTCACTTGGCATGGAGGCATCACTCGACAACCATTACCTGTTCATTCCAGGGACAATTGATTCTGTATGAGCCATTTGCCTCTCCAAAACTCACATCCCTGCATAGAGAAGTGTCAGTGTATATGTGTTATGTATATATCTGCATAACCCTGTGTGTTGAAGAAAAATATATCATGCCAGAGCCAACTGCCAGAGATACATGAGGCTGCTGCTTCTCTGTGTTCCCAGGTGCAATCAGTAATGAGACTGAAGATCTGTTCCCAGAAGGCACACACACAAAGCATGCATATACACTACACATATACATACATATACAAAAGTGGCAGGGCATTATTTGGGCTCCCCCTTCTGTCATGGGCTCTCTGAACTCCTTTGTGGTTGTACAGATCAGCTTTATCACCTAAGCTAGCAATACGTATGTAGCATGTAGAATGTAGAATGTGGTGTATTTATATCTGAAAAGCAGTAATCTAAACAGAGTTTATCAAAACTATCATTCTGATAGTACCATCTCTTGTCATACGTGGCCTCCCATGCTTCAAGTCAAAAACTCATTATTTTAAATCACTTCTGTATTTTTATGCACTTAGATTTGGCATATTTACCTAGAGACGATTTTAAGTAGCCAGAGAGTGGGAAAATAGCCAGTAATGACAGTAATGAGTATAACACAAAGTAATGAGGAGTCCTGAGAGAATAATGTAAGACACAGGGCCTGATCTCTGCCCTTATAAGTGGAAGACAAGGTCAGGGTGTGCGAGCCTTGAAGCCAGCTTCAATACTGAGCTGATTTGGATGATTCTAGGATGAAGTGCAATGCAGATCCATAACACCAAAGAATTACAGACACAGTACAAAGTCACTCATTGTCCAATGACTATGTAAGACATTTTCTGACAAATTGTAAATTCTAGTCCTTATATGAACTAATAAAATTGTGTCATTTTTGAAGCTTCTTCCAGATTGAGCACACAGTCTGCTTACATCCTCTTGTCTTTTTCTCATGAACTTGATACAATAGCAAAAGATGAGCTTAATGACAAGTTAAGTATTGGACAATAATTATACTACTAATATTTTTGAAGGAAAAGAGAACCAATTCTTTTTAAAACTTTTATTGAGGACTAGTATTTGGAGAATGGAAAATTTAGGCATGGAAGAAAGATGTTAAGGGTTTGAAGAGGGAGGGGCGTGGGTTATAAACTAGGGAAACTTCACATAGACATACCAACAAGTGTTGTGTAGGAGTGGAAAATAAACATGAACAGACTTTCAAAGCTAGAAGAAATCCATAGAAGGTTTATTCTGCAGGAAATTATAAGCAGGATTTATTATTACTTGTGTTTATATGATCCTTGAAATAATTGCAGTGATTTCAAAATCTGGGAAAAATGGTGGGCAAAAGCAGGGAAAGTTTCATTGTCACATACCAGATTGGTTAAAATCCCTAGACAGCAATGAGAGATTCTTATCTTCTTTTTTTTCATGGGAAAGTGAATAGTGACTCCCCTAAAGAAATCATTTGAACCCTGATTTCAGTTAAGAAGCAGCAATGTCAACAGGGGATCTGTGCTGTGGCGAGGCTAAGAGGCAACTTAAACCACATCAAGTCTGTCTGGTCAGGATGTAGGGGGACAAAATAACAAATAAATATGTGCACAGCAAAACATCTACCACTTTGCGGTTTTCATGCTTCTGTCACTTCCCATATCTGGGGCAAGAGGTAGAAGATGTGAATTTCCTGCAGCGCACTTACCTATATGTAAAATTATAGGTTCATTTTGATTCAGAGCTAGCTAGAGCTCCTGTTGCTACTGCTCCCACTTCCTGGATGAGCCCTGTTCCTGGATCCTGTCACTGTCACTAACCCAGTTCTACTCAGATGCTGCAAGACTATTCCTGGTCAGTGATGACACTGCCTCTGGCTCAGTGGTCCTCGGTTCCTAGCTCTGCCTCCTTTCTGGAGCAGATCTGCTCTTGCTGGTTCCCAAGAACATTCTCTTTCCTGGTACATCTATATTACTAAAGTAAACAGGACCAGGGCACAGGCAGAGCATTGGCACTTGGCTGTCCTCAGTGTTCAATTTTTAGCATGGTGCATGGCACAGTTTTAGCTGGTGCCTACCTCAAGTCCCTGTGTGGTTGGGGACACTGGTTGTGTGCATGAGCCATGGACCATTTCCAGTGGCCTATCTGGAAGAACTAATTTTGGGAAGTAAGAGATTGCCGGCCATTTGGGTATAATCCATACAGCACCCCATGACCTTAGGTACAGAGAGAAATTCTTAGCTTGGTTTGTTTGTAGATATATTTACATGGTTTCTATTGCCCACTGATATATTAGGAAGAGATGGATTTCATTGGCAGCAAGGGAGACTTAAGTCTGACATTAAGAAAATATCTTTGAAGGCAATATTAATTAGGCAGTGGGTGAACTGACTAAGATGGTTGTGGAAGTTGTATAACTGGTGAATTTAGGAAGCAAATTTTTGGGGCAATACTGGAGCATCTAACCTACCTCAGCAAAAGACAGCAGAGTATTTTAAAAGCATATCTTTTTAAGGTTTATCACTAGTTTTAATACTCATATGAACAGATAGATGGCTTATGCTACATAACAAAAAATAAGAGAAGAAAGAGAAGAAGGAAATGCCTAGAAAATGAAAGAAGTTGAGACTGAAGGCAAAAAGAAAGGCATCAGTGAGAAATAAGAAATAGGCACATGTTAAGGAACAACTCAGCAGAGTCTACTTAAGAAAGGAAAATACAGAATGAGGGAGGACAGGAATATTCATGTGGCAAAGCCTAGGGATGGGAAACTGCTCACTTGAATAAATTTATGCCAATAGCTGAGCATGGGCTGTTTATTAAGGGTTAATGAAGAAAATTTTGCAAGCAGCATTGTAGTAATTCTATTTAAAGCACTCACTTTTTCTTCTGTCTATTCTGTCGCCTACTGAAAATTGCAGAACTCTGTTCTCAAATACTATTATGAAAAAAGCAATCAACTCAATTGTCTGGGGTTGTAATGATGCTGACTACCTCCTTCCAGCATTCAGAGAGAAAGCAAAAAAAAAAAAAAAGATAAATAACCTGGGACAAAACCACAAATCATTAGAATTTTTAATAAGCCTTCACCAACAGAACGCTGAGCACTGTTAGTTATATCTGCCAACTACTGCTCATGGTCCAGTGGACAGCACTCTGCACGGGGAGCTAGGAGATTTCTGCTCTTCTTCCAACTCTTACACTCTTGCTGCATAACAGCTTAAGCAGGTCACATGAGCTTCAGCTTCCCAGTAGTACAATGGAGATCATTAAGTAACATATAAATAGCACTGGTAGTGCAGTATTCTGGGATAAAATACACCAAAATTGAGAGCAAACTTTCTTTCTTCTAGTTCAGATAGGAAGAATGACCCTCCCAAATGAAGTGTTGTGACCTCATGTAAGACATGGGGTCATGAGCCTGAGAGAAATTCAATCACAGATGTGGGGTTGTAAGTCTAGAAATAGAACCAGACAAGTATTGCTGGCAAGAGGTGGCAGAAAACTGAACTAGAAGTTATTACCATCAAGACCACAGCTAGAACTTTCAATGTGCACACAGTCCCTGAGAAAATCTAGGGGAAACTGTAGTTAGAAAGCCTTTTAATGCCTGTTTCTGGTCAATTCTTAGTGTCAGTTCACTGATCTCTCAGATTAGATTTTTCATGTTGTTTTTTTATTTTTTTCCTTTTTACTTGGCAAACCAGGACCAGTACTCTTTAGGCTGTGCTGGAGATATAAAGAAATTTAAAATTACCACAGGTAAATTCTAAAAGATTACCTGGATTATAGGGAAAATACCACATTACAAAAAGCTAGAAAAACAACCACAGTCTAAACCAAAGGCATCATCAGCCCTGGAGCAATGTATCAAAATAAACCTTAGACTACAGCAAAGAATTTAAACCCATGTCACCTTGTCTATACTGTGTTTAATGACATCCTTTTTTCCTTTGCCTAGATAACACATAGACTTTAGTCTATCTGATCCTCCTTTCTACTTATGGACTTTACAGCATGAAACATGTTGAATTGGTGATTGGTCTGTCTTGTAGGTGTAGACAACAAAAAAGTCAAAACAGACTTCCTCCTATTTGCTTATTTGTCCCTTCACAGACCATATCTCACTAGCCATATCAGTTTTGATAGTATAGCTGTGTTTAGGTCTCTTGGAAAGGAAGTAAACTCAATAAGCTGCCATGGCAAGAAAACAACATGGAAACAGAGAAGTCCTTTGGGTTTGATCAATGCTGTACCCATGTCTTTAACAGCGGCAAAATGAGGGAAAATGCATGGCTGCTCTCTGCATCCATTCCCTTTGTACTCCTGCTTTGTAAAAAAAGCCCTATGTTCTGGGGCTCTGCTGATGCTGTCTGCCACCACTATATTTTTTTGGCAGTGAGTTCTGAAAGTTTGCAAGCATCTACATGCAGGGTGTCACTTTTTGACCTAGTAAATGTTGAACTGCAGAATCTTAGATTTGGGATAAAAATTGTTAACCATTTTTACCACTAACCAATGCCTTTGTGAGGTCTTAATCATGGTCAGACTTAAAAAAAACTTTCTGTACAGCTATACTGACTGTCTTTTTGGAGTGGGGTATGGAATGCAGCTCAGACTCTTTGTGGGAGCACTATGTAATGATTAAAAGACAATGTTAAAGAAATGATCAGGTCCCTCTCTTCCTTAAGAAAACAGCGAAACAGCACATCTTCTTAACTGGGAAAATTTCACATGACTGATTCAGAGCAATTCATTTCAATTACTCTGATCATCAGATAAATAGCACATCTGGTAGTGTCTGCAAACTAATCATTAACAGGTGTGAATTGGTGTCTGCAAGCATATATTTCCTACTGTGTGGCCCTTTGTTCACTTCAGGACACTTCTTAATTAGAGACAAGTCTGAACCAGGAGCCTTTAGATGTGGATCTGTTCTTTGAACACCCCCAAAATCAGCACTTTGTACATCAGGTTGTTATTTAGAGAAAAGATCTCCAAAAAAAATCAGTTTCATGGTTCTGAGCAAGCATTCATTGCCCAGTTGTGACTCACTGGTATTAGTTTTGGATTTTAGCTTGTGCTTACAGCAATAATAGCACATATGATTCATATGATATGTATACAGTCTGTGGTACTTATGATGAAAATGACATCTATTGCTATTGTTAACAGCACCTAAGCAATTTTCCATGTAGTGGAAATGCTATTGTGGAATTTGTTGCTGCCATGTCAGCAAACTTGAATCTAGATGGAGGATATTTTTCCATTTTAGTCCCAACACTTATATGACCTATTGCAATTAAATTCCACATCTCGGTTTTAGAGCTGTGTCTCAAGAAGAGTAAGTCAACACCTGTGCGTAGTCATACGGCAAAGGCCAACTTTCCTAACCTGCTTTCAACACGGTTATGTAGATTCTTTTGAATTAAGCACTTTAAATAAATCTTGAAGTAAATGTAAGCCACTAGCATATGTGAGCTTCTGAGGTTTTGTTTATGAAGATATGAGCTTTAATATGAACTAAGAATGTAGTTTGCACTAGAGGGACATCGGGAAAAAAGTAAACTATATAAATGTTAGGTTTACATCCCTATTTACAAGGCTACTATTGCAAAGTACCACCTCTGCAGGAGAACTCGTCTCTGTGAATATTGGTGGGTGTATTTCTGGCAAGAAACAGCTGGTGGAGAATCAATTTGGGTTACAAATAATCCCAGCACAGTCAGCAAAGATTTCACCTTATTTTGCTATTTAACTCTTTTGTGATTCATTCTGTCAGGGTGAAGCAGATTTGGAATTTGCAGTTCAGGAGACGTTAATTGGTTATTGCTGTTTCTATTCATTTTTTCCTAGAGAAATATATACAGAAAACCTTAAATGAACAAGAGAAGATAGTTCATGGGTCAATATTCAGGGAGAGGACTAAACTGTACAAAGAAAATAGATTGTGGAAGGAAACATTTTTGCTTGTAGAACAGGTCAAGGAAAGTATTTTTAAAGCCTGAGAGGAATATATTAAGGTAACCCACTAACTAAACACATGGTGTATGCACCAGTGAGCTTTTCTGATCAGTTAGGCCACAGCAGAAATTAAGCCAGGAAACTATAAAGCAAAAGACGCAAGCAAGCAATAGACCACAGCAACCGTAAGGAAGACCATAATAGTGAAAGGTAAGAAACCAAAGATTGAGAAGCAGCTGAAGCTCAGTAGAGGTTCTTTTCTGATGAAAAAAAGATGATCTTGTTGGCAGAGTTAGAAGTACCAAAACTCAGTTTACTAGATAACAATACCAGAAAATATAGCAGAGCTTTAGACCCGATTCTCTCCGGTGTTACATTTTCAGTATGATGTCTGGCCAAACATCACCTTCTCCAAAATTTCCACGCATGGTTTGGGAGTTAGCAGAGCTAAAGGATAATTCTCAGTAAATAGTTTGGATAGGTTCACTTTGGTTTAGAAAGTTCAGGACCAGAAAATTAGCCCCTACATGTTCTGTCTGTGATATAGATGTAGCTACAAGCTACTTAAACTCCATGGTCATTATAAGGTAGGCAACATTGCTGATGTGAGCAGGACGTCTGGGTAGTTGTGTGGGCTGTCAGATAAATGTGATCATATTTGCTCAACCAGGCGAAATGGGTATAAAACTGCTCTTTTGATCTGGGGGCATTTTACACTCACTTTGCACTGCTGTAAGTGTCTGCTCAATTTCCAGGCAAATGGGAATGACGCCTTATGATGCAATGATATGGAGCGAAAAGACACCGAGGGTAGAAAAATGCTAGAGAAAAGAGTTCATTTGAGATTTTTCTTCACTCTTCTATGATGTCATAATTTTCAAGTCCTCCTTCTTGGAACATTCTGGACATAGACTCAACTATACTTGTACAATTTAAAAAGCTGAAAGTTGTTGCGGTACAACAGCAGACTACTGAAGCTTCACCGCTGCACATATGTGAAGCCCCAGGAAGTTAATAACAGTACACAAAGTCATAAATTTGTATGAAATTCAGAGCAGGAGGGAAAAAAACTTGTGTTTTGGTAAAATTTAAAGAGGTAAGAAGGCATTAATTCTAATAAATAAAACCATATCACTTTAGTGAAAGATCTCAAAATATTAATTTTTTCTTCTTTTTAAAGCATACCCAGATTAACTATTTTGCAGAGTTAATAGAGTAATGGATTCAGATCACAGTAAGAGAAATTTCTTCTTCCCAAGGAGAAAACATACTTAGAAGAGTTCCAGAATAACATAGAAAAAAGACCTCCGTGAAACAAATTGAAGAATCCCCTGGCATGCAAAGACTAAAGATACAATTCGTGTGTTGTGAAAAAACCTTTTCCCAAGGTTCTAAAGTTTGCCCCTGATTATTTGTGGAATGAAATAGAATGTGTGTATGAGGCAGAGCACATCATGCACTGTGAGGAGGGGAGTCAGTAATGGGTGGGAAACTACATGATCTAATCTGCAGACTGCACATTTTCAAATGCCACAGTCTCAATTATGTTGAATTCAAAGCAAAATTGAAACTCTCCCTGTTCCTGCAAATCCCATCCTATCAGCCTCTATCTGGATTTGCTTGAGGGACCTTCTAAATAAATAATAATAATAAATAAAGGAGTTGGGTTAAGTTATATATATGTTTTTAAAACAGCTATCGTTATTTTGAAACGAAATGGGGGCTTATAGCACGGACATTCTTTTGTTAAAGTTAATGTACCTTGAAATCTTTTGACTCAGCACAGCAGACTGTCAAAGGTGCTTAAAAAAATAGTCCAATATTCTCCAAAGCTCTTTCTGCAAGAGGGGTCTTGTGTGAAATGATAACAGCCACAACCCCAATATTGTTTACAGAAATACAGTTTTTCACTGCAGAGGCATCACAGTGAAACTTGAGGGGAAAAAGAATATAAAATGAGACAAAGACTTTAGTTTATGATTCTTGGAAGTTAATAAACCTTTAAAATTGTGATTACATATTACATTTTTGCCTGAGTTCATTCAAATAGAGGTCGGAGTGTGATGACTGCCTTGTAAGGGTTCCTTTTTCCCATCTATGAAGAACAGTGCTTTCTCTATTTGGAGACAGAGTTATGTTCCTATCCTCAGGATTTTGTGCTCCCAGATGTCGGTCTGCCAACCTTCAAACCTCTCTTCACCTTTTTTTTCCCTGAACTACCTTAGTAGCTCAGGAGCGTACTTCTAGCAAGTAGGATCACAGAATCACAGAATATCAGGGATTGGAAGGGACCTC